>JAVXUP010000144.1:0-47500 GCA_033070095.1 Escallonia herrerae
GGGCTGAAGATGTTGCTAAGGCTGTGCTCTACTTGGCTAGTGATGATGGGGGTTACGTGAGTGGACACAATCTTGTGCTTGATGGAGGGTTTAGTGTTGTGAATCCCACCATACTGAAAGCTGTCGGACTCATCCAGTGAGGAGTAACAGGAGTACTGGTCTTGTTCAAGTTCTTGGTCATATTGCATTAAAATAAGACTTTTTTTTCTTGGGAATGTCAAACAAAGGAAGATTCTTTTCGAATAAGATATGGTATTATTCTGTTTTTCATTTTCTAAGTATGCATAATGCTGAAATTTACTTTTTATATATTACACTGAAGTTTACTTTTAAATAGTTAACTCTTCTATTCTTTTTCTATGATCTATACTTTAAACCACATGTTGGGGCCCAAACGAATGCAAAACTACATATTTATGCAACGTATCTTTGGTGAAATATGTTTTTTTTACTTGTATGGTTTTAAGAAAGTATTTCATGAGGAACGAAAAAAATTGTGTACAAAAATGTATATACCCAATATTCCAATATCATTTCTGACATTACATATCCAACAAAGACTAGTTTTTCAAAGTTGTCATCTCATTTTTAGGGTTCATTAAATTATTAATGAGGGAAAATAAAAATAAAAAAACATAAGTTTCTTTAGAATGCCAATCTAATATCCATCCATTTAACCTAAAACTAGCATACTCAAATAAGAAGTTACAGGGTAATAAAATGGATGAATAGGCACATTCTCCTCCCAAGGAAAACGGGCGACAAGGGCCTTGAAAATATAAATGGTTTAAAAGTGTGGATTTACCAAAAACCCAACAAATATACCTCAAAAGTATATTTAAACCATAACACAAATCAAGGCAAGCATGTAACAAATTAGACATAATTTATCTATGTCATATAACTCTCCAAAAATATTTATTGCTACTCACGAAGTGCAAAAAATAATATTTACGCATTATTCGTATTTTTGGGAACCACAAAAGTACCACAAAAATACTCACAAATGACCAAAAACTGAGAGATAAATCCTAAAAAATTGGCAAACAGTAAATTTAACCCTAATATACCCTCTGAAATTAAATAAAAATTCTGTGTGTATAAAACAAAATTTTAAAGTTAATTTTTCATAGAAAAAGTCGTTTAAAAATTAAACAGAACACACACAGAGGGTATAAAGGTAATTCAACACCATTGAAAATTTTCAGAAGGCACGACAAGACTCCACTCGCCGGCGGTGATGATCACCGCCCAAAAACCAGTCTGCACGCGCCTCCACGCGCCGCCGTGCGCGTGGGACAGCGCAGCGATTCTTGGAGCAGGCGCGTTAGGCACGCGCGCGTGGAGCGCGTGGGCTCGTGGACGCTGCCTTGCTGGCGCGTGAGAGCGCGTGGGCGCGTTTCGCGCCTGGGCTCAGCCACGACTGGCGCGTGGATGAGCGTGACGGCTGGTTTCGGCGCGACTTTGCGCGTGTGGCGCGTGTACGGCTCGGCTTGAGCGCGTGGCGCGCGTGGGTTCAATCTTCGTAGGAAAACCCTAATTCCCAGCGCCGCCATGTCGCGATGCCAACTTCGGGATGCCATATCTCTCTCGTTTTTAAGCCAAATAATGCGTACGATATATCGTTGGAAAGCTTATACAACATAGATTAATTATGTACCAACCGATCATGATAAAAACAGAATATCATACTCCGAATTTGAGTCCCAAAACTCGAAAAAACTACAGTTTTCTTGAAAAATAAAATCGTGATTTCTCACAAATCATGCATCCAAAAATCACGAAATTTTATGGAGTTCATCCTCAACCATAGGAGAACAAAAACATCTAAAATTTTTCAGAAAAACATGCTTCAATAAATTTCGAATTTTAATAATGGGTCTCATTCATGTATCCGGAAAAAATCGTAACATGCACATTATTTAATCTAGCATGTTAAAGGCGAATCAACAAGTAATCATGCTCTGATACCAATGTTGAAACGATTACAACATTCATCGTGCTACCACGTAACACTTAATAGGTTCGAAAACATACCGTACGAAGTCTCCGAAAATTCCGACGTAGGATCCTTGTTGTTACGAGCCTCCAACACGCTTGATCTTTTTCGCAGGTACGAAAACGGCTACTAGAGTCGAGTTCTTCGTCCACGAACCAAATCCTAGAGCTTGGTGATTGCTCTAGAGAGAGTGCTATAGAGAGAGGGATTATTGCTATGACTTCCTTTATTTATTGGGATATCTCTAGCCTTTATATAGAGATACAATTAGAGACTGGCTTTACCTCCAACTCTTAGGAGATAAAGATGTATTTACCTCAAACACTTAGGAGATAAATATCCTCTAATTAACTGTAATTATCCAGACTAACAAATACACATTATCTGTTAGTGGGCGGATAATGGGTCCATTGACCCAATTTATTAACAGAATCTAACGCCTCCTTATTTGATGCTAGAGAATAGTGTAGGAAATTTGGGCTCACTGGCTTGATACTCTAAAAGGCATCAATGGAAAGATATAATTACCTTAGGGGCTTTTGATAAACTTAAAATTTAAGTACTGAAAAAGTTAAGCGTTAAACTCGTAAAATTGAAAACTTTAAGCGACTGAACTTTTACTGAAAAATAAGTTAACATTTTTAGTAAACCAAAGTAAGTGTCTCAAAATTGTTCTATTTATAAATTTATCTATTTTACCAAGATTATGCATTTATTTATGTAGTTTATAACTTTTTTTGGCCAAAATGGTTTTTGTGGTGGTAGTGACAGTGGCAATGGAGTAATAACGGTAATGGTGGTGGCGGCAGCAGCTGCAAAGGTATCAATAGTGGTGGTAGTGGTGCTTGAAGAAGTGGTGAGGTAATTGTGATGGTAGCGATAGGAAGGGACATCGCGATCGTGACAGTGATTGTAGTGTGGTAGATATTTAGATAATTTTGACGGATACGGACGTAGTGACATGACGATAGTATAGTGGAGGTGAAGATGTCCTTGTGGTGGTAATGATGGTGGTAGTGGCTAGATCATGATAATTGTGGTGGTGGTAACAAAAAAGAATAATTATTAGTTTTATATCTCAAAGTTCTAAATAACTTCTCCTTCTTCTTCTTGATCAGGAGTTGTCAAATTTTTTAAAGGTGTTAAAGCTGATATGTTTACCTTTTTACTTTTAATGTAGCAGCAGTAATGCAATGGCACCATCCGGTAGTGAATGCGGCGCCTCCCTCGTTAGATGCTAGAGAACAATGTAGTGAAGTTCGGACTCATAGGTTTGATATTCTTCGGGACAATCAGCAAAACAGGATTATTACCTTTTACATTACTCATTGTAGGAATTTGTGATTACATTAAAAAGTAGATCATTGTTGCTTACAATGTCTCTAGCGCATATCCAATAATCAAACCATGATTTGTATAGGTAAAAAGGGCAGATAAAATTCCACAACCAAAGACCCAAGATCAAATCAAAGACGGCGAGTATTTAAAAGCTAACTGTAGCTGAGAAAAGTTTTTTACAACGCTTGCATATACCTCAGAAGAGATGCCCATTGAGCCAAGCTTTTGCCAATTGAGCCGAGCTTTGGCCCATGCTTTGACTAAAATCATTTGTTTAGGGACACATTAGCTACAATCAAAATTCTGTGTTAGTAAAACTTTGTTTGCCTTCTCTGATGCTAATATAAATTCTACGAGCTAATCTCAATCTTTATCCTAAAGTATCGTTCAAGTTCAGCTTAATTTAAAAGTACAAAATCAGTACCTAAATTACCATTTTTGAACCAAATGAGCCTAAAAGCTAATGGGAGCTGAAAGACGTTATAAAGTTCAGCAGTAAGACTGTCACTATGAAAAAAAAATATGATGACAGGGAGTTAAAATCTCAAAATCATAGTGCTTTCTCTGTCATTTGCTATCTCGTTACTCTCCAATTTGGAGCCCCACTTTCCAAACTACATGAATTCACCATACTAATGCCACCACCAATCACCCCGATAGCTATCACGGCCAGCCACCATCAACCCAAAACAACCATCATGCCCACCTTATCTGCACCACCACCAAATGCAACGACATGTAACTGTCGAACATAACTAGCCTATCATTATGTTCTCAACCTATCGTGGTCGCACCCATGGGTTTATTGTGAGTTCCGTTTTGTGCAACACGTAACCGTATTCAACGGTTAAATTTTTAACGCTCCCTAAATGGTGAAAGCGATGCACGCTCAAAGCACGCGCTTTTTGTTTCTATTTTTCATTTTTTCATTTCGTCTATGCCAAGAATTTTATTTTCGCACGACTTATGGAAATGCGCTCGTTTTGCCTCGCCCGCCGAATACCCTTTTTTCCTAAGTGGACGACATTGGCGCACCTTGGCCTTCCCAAAGGGGGGTTGGACTTGGCCTTCCCTTGGGGATTGGCCTTGGCCTTCTCCTTTTAACCCTTATCTTTTCAAACAACCAATAGCATCCATCGCCCACGGCCGCAAGCCGTCTCCATGATGACTACCGTCGCACGCCCATTGTCGCTCTCCCGCTGTCTCCGCAATGCCTGTCGTCGCCCGCGCGCCGTCTCCGTGACACCTATCTCCACACCCATGTTCCATTCATGCATCGCGTGCCCCTAGCACGATGCCCTCTTACCCGATAGACGTTGCCGCGCCCATGCGCCATTCTGATGTCACTTGCCCTAGGTATCAGATATTATATCCCGACAGATGTCAATGTGCTTGTGCGCCACTCTTGTGTCTCTCGCCCCTAGCACTGCGCCCGTACGCCACTCTCATGCCAGTGCGCCACTCTTGTGTCCCGCGCCCCTGGCACTACGCCCGTGCTTCACTCTCGTGTCTCGTGCACCTAGCACCGTGCTCGTATTTACTTTCATGTTATGTGCCCCTTAGCACCGTACTCCTTCATCCCACCATGCACCCCCGCTGTGGACGTGGAACATGCTTCAACCCACTTTTCGGAGTGTATAGCATTCCGAGGGGCTTCATTCGTAATGCTCTGGAATGAAGGCCCTTCATTAGCAGGATAGGCTCGCTACCATAAAAGCTATCTCTGCCTAGGGTGACTTGCATGGCTGTGACCACGTCACACTCATGTTACCGGTGATCGTCGGTGCCCCTAAGACAATAACCCCCAGGTCACTCTGAGATAGGAGCTGGTCTTTGGAGGGCATCGCGCCTAGTCCCACTGGCAGTCGGGCGTAGGGACCCTTCCCCCCCTCTATCAGTTTCTCTCCATGTATTTTGACGAACCCCTGTGGGATTCAGTAAGGGCATTGGACCGGTGGCTACAATAAAGTCTTACTCTGATCATGCTGACGGTGTACGGTCAGTCTTTTTTTACAGACAGAGCGAAAACTGTGTGGGTCAGGCAGCACGAATATGGGAACCGATAGTCCAAAGAAGCACCGGTATTTGTGGACCTCGGTGACGTGTCACTCCCAGAGGATAGCATGTGTCAACTGATGACAGGCACACTTTTGCCTGTACATAGAGGACTTTGGAATTCATTTGGGACAAGAATTCTCATTCTGACGAAAATCACTTTCTCACTCTAGAATTTAGAGCTACTGAATTCTAGAGAGAGAAACGTAATTAGACTGTGATATTGGACAAAACAATCGACCGTGACATTGGACTTGACGTGGACCTTAGCATGACTGTCGACTATCGGCCAAGTTCGTCTCAACCCTCGTCTCCATAGCACTGCCACTCTTTATAGCCTGTCTGGGAACCCTTGCTCTCTACACTTACTCCACCGTCAGTGTGTCCCACTCTTGTACATCTAGCAGCTAACTCGGACTGTATCCTTTGTTGCACCTCTATGTAGCTACGAACCACTTCCTTGGCATCATTTTGGCAAATCAGGTGAGGAGGCGAGCATCGTAGTGCAGTCCGCCTGTCTTGTACACTTAGCCATCATGCCTGTGCAACAGAGAGCTACCAGGACAACCAGTCAAGGGCTCAACCCTACTATCCAAGAAGAGCATCATCTTAGTGACGAGGAAGAGACTAATGTCGTACGACTCCAAGACCCGCCAGCAACCACCATACCTAATGTGCAAGTTATTGTTAACGCAGTTGTTCAACAGCTTACACTGATCATAGCCAACCTACAAGACTCCTAGTCCATTCTTATGACCGCCACTATGGAGATACAAATCTGTACAAGCCTTAGCCTCTCAACAAGCTACTTCTCAAATATAGCCTTCAGAGCTTAGGCCGGCCCCGAACACTGCCTAAGTTCGAGTGTCTCGATCACTGCCGCCTCGTTCATCTAAACCCTTGGCGGTAAGACTTGCAGCATCTTCACCACCTGTAATTGATGTGCCTCCCCCTGTGGTACTACTTCGCAAACCTTAGACAGATCTTGGACCAATACTATAGGATATCATCCCTATTGCCGCACCATCTTGCCCCTTGCCGACACGAAGCTCTTCCAAAACTAATTACTCAATTGAGATAGAGCCCAACCTCTATCCGGCTGACCAACACCAAACCACTGGCCAGGTGGTGGACATGTCTCGTCTGGCCACCCACACCCCTACACAGATGCTGCTACTAGCTCCTGTCACATACCCGCAACCTTCTCTTGCCCTCATTCTCCAAGTTGTCTTATCTAGGGCTCGGGCGCTCTACGTGCCCCAGCTAGCTACCACATCCCTTTAGGCCTCAAAGAGCCCTATCCTCACTATGTCACTTAATCTGACTTGGAAGCTATCATCCACCCCCTATCAAGAAATCTGAACCTGACTCCTCAACCCGACTAACTGGTCATGTGCTTTAAGCTAGTGACATCTATATCACGCCCTACCCACTTAAGTACAAGCAGCTAACCTTTGTGCTCTTCCAAGGACGTGAGGCCAACGCCCGTGAGCACTGAACCAGATTGGTAGTTCTTTAGAACAAAATAAACTGGGAGAAAAATTGAAACTTAAGGAATTTCACAAGTCCTTAATAGGCCTTGGCTACACTTGGCACCACCATCCCTAAGGGGACTGTTAACTCGTGGAATGACATAGTACCCCTCTTATTGGACAAATTCCAATATGAGATTGAAAGGGTCACCATTGTTGATATTATCGGCATATGCTAAAACCCTGATGAGGATTTGGACAAGTACGTGCACTGCTTCCATCTTAAATGCCTTGAGTGCACGGACTTTAGTAAGGATGAAAGGTTGGTTCTCATGTGTATCAAGAACATGAGTAATGTGTATCGTCTTCATATTGAGAACTTACAGTTGAGGTCATGGGGTCACCTCAAGGAGACAACCCGCCGCACTTACGAGTTGGTCGGCCCTGTTAAGCGTGGTAGCCTCACCCTCAAAATACCATTCTTATCATGGAAGACCCGTCTGAGACTCAAACCAACCGCAAAAACAATAACAACAACAACAACAACAAAAATCGCAAGCGTTAGTCCCAAGAAGGGGACCAATGACTTGACAAGAGGAGAAGGCGAGAGCCTGCCCCTTAATACCCATGCGACCTCAAGACAACAAAAGAGCTATTAACAGACTAGGTTGAGCACGACGACAACTTTTATCTGCCACCGGCAAAGACAACTCCCACCGAAGCAGACAAGGCACGACCCAACTATTGCCCTTATCACAGGGCTGTTGTGCACTACTTGAAGGATTTCAATAGGCTAGGAGACATCTTTGCAAGGAATGTCACTTTGGGTGACCATAAGTTACGAAAGGCTATGATGTGCCCCCCTCATGGCCATAACAACAAAGAGTATCAGGTCATCATAGACATAACTGACCATGTCGAACCCACTACCAACGAGGTCTTAACAAAGGTCATTCCACCATTCGCACCTCACGTGCCATCAGCCGACCAGCCAACACCCGCCTTCGGGCAAATGATAAAGATCAAATGATTCTTTGATGAAATGGGGTTTTCACCCACAGCGACCTACTTGTCCAACTAACTAATTGAGGTCACCACCGGCCTTCGTCCTGAATGTTTTGCCACTCAGGCCAAGCTCTGACACATCTCTCTCACTGCCTTGGTTTTCTTAGACAAAGACTCACCGCCAGTCGAGCATCACAACACACAGTTGTTCTTAGAATATACCATTAATAGCACAGGCTTATACTGTACCTTGGTAGACTATGGTGACTCAGTCAACATCATACCCCTTGTCACTTTGTAAAGGACCAACATCCCTACAAGAAAAGCATCCGTGACCCAATAAAGATCATCGGCTTTGAGCAGGGCCTTCAGTCAACCCTTGTTCATATCCTGTCGACCTCATGGTCAGCCCTGTATGCTGTGACACCACATTTTATGTGATCAACGATGAGCCCACATTCCACCTTCTACTTGGCCGACCTTGGATACATAGGCAGCCATGACAATCCTAGCCATCAAGGCTTCATTTAAATGTGTTGAATCCTACTTTGCCGAGACCTTTTTCTTTATTGAACTTACCGAGGATGGTGAGAACTCTACTCATATCCATTCAACTAGATTGCTAGACTGTGAAGAGTTGTGTGAAAGTAAGCTTCCTAAGTCCAAAACCAAGAAGAGTAGCAACGACAAGGCGTCAATCTCAACTACCCTACCTGCAACGAAGGCCAACTCCCCGTCTTTGTCTCCCAAGTCCAAGGAGCAAAAGTCTGAACTAACTTTCCAGCGTATCGTCAAAGACGACAAAGTGATCTACCAATTATGACGATGTCGAGGGCTTCAGGTGGTCAATCATCTGACCCCTAGACCCAGACCTACCCTTGTAGACTGAATGGTGTTGTACGGCCGAGCATTGCTCGCGGGACCCCGTTCTCAACCTTTGTGCCGCTCTCCCTCTTATGAATACGACCTTCACCTTCAGGCTGAAGACCTGAAAGAAATCAACCTGGCTGACCCATGGGAAAAACCTAGACTGACTTACATTGGCACTAAACTCGCCCTAGTCGAAGGGAGGAATTGGTTGCCTTTTTTCTCGAATATCTCGATGTATTGTCTTGAAGTTATAATAAAATGCTTGGGTTAGACCCCGCACTTATAACACATCACCTCAATATTGCTATTGAGTCCTTCCCTATTAAACAGCACCCCTGGACCTTCTACCCCAAGCTTGAGTTAAAAATCAAACAGTAGATTAAATGCCTTCCACATGCCTGCTTCATTGAACCTATCACTAATTCTATCTGGCTAGCCAATGTTGTCCCTGTACAGAAGAAGAATGGCCAAATCCATGTTTGTATTGACTTTTGGGAATTGAACAAAGCATGCTCAAAGGACAAGTTTCCCCTGCCTAACATTGACATGCTCATAGAGGTTGTTGCCGGACACAGAACCTTATCCTTCATTGATGATTTTGCCCGCTATAACCAAATTCGAATAAAACCTGACAACTCGGCTAAGACAGCTTTTCACACTCCTATGGGCAACCTCTGTTGGAAAGTCGTGCCTTTCAACCTCAAGAATGCAGGTGCTACCTATTATAGGGTGATGACAGCCATCTTCCATGACATGATACATCGGACAATGGAAGACTTTGCCAATGATCTCATTATCAAGTTTAAGAAGGAAAGTGATCACCTCACCAATATCCAAGCAGTCTTTGATTATTACCGCCAGTACAACATGCGAATGAACCTACTAAAATGTGCCTTTAGAATGTCCTCCGGTAAGTTTCTTGGCTTTCTGATCAGTCGACATTACTTCGATGTTGACCTTTCTAAAGCCGCCTCTATCGAAGAGATGCCTTCTCCCTAAAACACTAAGCAGTTAAAGAGCTTCCTCGCAGAAGTTTCTTACCTTTATGATTCATCCCCACACTGGCCAAACTTTTGAACATATCAAGTTGGTCTTCATGTCACCCCAGACTATGGTAGTGCCTCAATGGGGTATCCCGCTCTTACTATATTTGACCTCCACGCCTAGGTCCATAGGGGCTTTACTTGCCCAAGAGATAGATGGGGTGGAGCGCCCTATATATTACCTCAGCCGGACGATCAGGAGACCCGAGGCAAATTACTCTAAGCTCGAGAAGCACTGTCTGGCCTTGGTAAATGCCTCGTAAGAATTTAGACACTATTTTTTGGTGCATCAAATCACACTTATCACCAAGTCTGATCCAATCCAGTACATGCTCACCTGCCCCACCCTGTCTAGGCAACTCACATGCTAGTTTCTGCTTCTGACCGAGTTTGGCCTGATGATCAAGAACCCTAAAGCTCTACTGAGACAAGCACTTGCTAACCTCTTAGCCTTCTTCCTACGCCAACTTTATGAGCCGATCTCGGACCAATTGCCTGGGGAGGAGAGAGCCCTGATCATTAATATTGATAAGTTAGGGACACTTGAGTTTGGCGGCTCATCCACTGGCCAACAGGAGGTGCCGACAAAGTCCTTCCAAGCTCAGATGGTGTTATCACCTCTCTATCCTTCAAGCTTGCATTCTTCGTGTCTAACAACGAAGCTGATTACGAGGCACTTGTCATTGGTCTCATGCTGGCCATCAGCATGGAGGCTAAGTCACTGTAAGTAAAGGGAGACTCAAACTTGATCAAGAAGTAGGCTAATGGGGAGTTCACAGTCAAGGAACCAGCCTTGGCACCTTATCGTGCCTTGGTACAACACTTGGAAAGAAGACTTGACCATGTCCAATATGAACATCACAAGAGGTCCCACAACATACATGCAGACATGTTGGCCATGATTGTGTCCAAAATAGAAGTTGACGGTGAGCAGTAGATGCTAACCATCATCAAGAGGATCGAACCATGTACAACTTTAAATCTAGTCTCGAAGGACTATACCTCAAATGATTGCCAATTATTGACCAGGTCAAGACACCATCTTATGCTTATGCCTCTACTCTCATAAACTTTATGATGCTGGGATGTGTAGTGCAGACGTTGTCTCGGAGGCACTCTAACTAGGTGTTTGGCACTCGTCAAATCAAGATAAAAAATTTAACCCGGCCACCAGAAAAGTTGTAGCCTTGACGGTCACCCTCTATACTGTCGCCTTCAGCGCATGGGCCTCTTTTGACCGCCCATGGCCAAAGATGCTTCAGCTATCCAGTGGAACTGTCCCAAATGCTTATTTGCATCGAAAAACGCAAAAGCTCTTGTAATCGACGTTTAGGGTGACTGGCGCCAACCTTTCATCCAATACTTGTCCCATGGGATTCTGCCCCTTAACCACAGTTCAGCCCCATCTATCAAATGTAAATCAGTTAGGTATTTTGTAACAAAAAGAAATTTATTTCGCAAAGGATTTTTAGGCCATACTCTGCGGTGCCTACAGGGTACCCAAGTAGTACAAATGATCAATGAAGTGCACAAAGGTGTTTATGGTGAGCATCTAGGCTCCCAAAAATTGTATTCAGAATTGGTAAGGTTGGGGTACTACTGGTGACTATAGAGTCCAACTCCATCTCTCATGTCCGGCACTGCGAGCCTTGTCAGAGGCATGCTGACAAGATGCATACGCCGACATCTGACCTTTGCATGATCTTGACCCCCTAGTTGTTTCACTCTTGGGCCCTCGACCTTATCAGCCCTATCCATCTGCCGTTCAAAGGTCAAATATGGATTATGGTCGCAACCAAATGCTTTATAAATTGGATCGAAGCCATACCTCTTTGGAGTGCTACGGGAGAAGTCACTTCCAACTTCCTGCATGAACACATCATATGTCGTTTTGGCATTCCCCGATGTATCATCTTAGAAAATGGTAAGCCATTCATCTACATGGAGGTTCAAGCCCTTATGGAGTGGTACCACATCATCCATGCTACATCAACTCCCTACTTACCCCAGGGTAATGGCCAGGCTGAAGCCTCCAACAAAACTCTATTGCCCGTTCTGCCGCGAATGGTCCATAAGAGTAGGTTTTGGTCTGAGAAGTTAAGTATGGCACTTTGGGCTTATAGAACTTCCAAGCACACAACAACGAAGCCCATTCTCCCTTGTATACGGGAATGAGTGTGTGGTACCAGTTGAGATCGGTGTCGTTTTGGCCAAACTCTCCTTGTGTAGCAGTCTCAGGGACGAAGAAACTAGAATGGCAGCTCTTGAAGGTCTTGATGAAAAAAGAGCCAGCGCCTTGCGCCGGATGAAGAAGCATAATCAGCAGCTCACAAAAGCCTCTGAGAAGTCAGTCAAACCATGGTCATTTGTTGAAGGCAACCTTGTCCTTCAAGCCACCAAGCATGTACAAGCCAACATTTCAGCCCCCAAGTTCATACTAAATTAAGAAGGTCCTTTCCAAGTGCATGCAACCAGAGACGACAACTCCTACCTCCTCCTCAACCCAACGACAGACAGATCATGGCCAACGACAGACAGATCATGGCCTCTATCAACGGCTGGTACCTGAAAAAGTATTATGCGTAGTTAGCTACGGGTTATTTCTCCCGCCCCCTGCCCACCCCAAAGCTTAGAACACTTATAAATAGCATTTTGTACATGCATAGTTGTCATAGACTTGTAACTTTTGTTGACTATTACAAGTTCTTACTTTACTCATGTAATGACATTTTGGCCTCAATGACATTTCGGCCTCAATACTATCAACGCAATATTATTCTTTTGCCTCAACTTCTATTTACACTTGTACAATTTTGTTTCCAACCTTGTCAATTAAGTGTCTTTGTAAGGGCAGGGGGATGACCATTTGAGGCCACCTACACATTCAATTCATCCAAGAACAGCAAAAGATAAATATCACACAACAACAAGTACAGATCCAAAGAAAACATATGACTGCAATATCAAAATAATCAAAATGAATACAACTCAAAGTTCGTAGGCCACTACCGGGCCCGATGTCTACAAGAAAATGTAAAGTACAAACTATCTAAGGAAGAGCAGTCAACAGCATTGCAACATGATTAGAACTAAAAGCCTTAAGTGTCTATCACTATGCTGGTAGATCGAACCACCCAGCGTCCTACTGAACACAACGCCTCGCTAGCCCTACCCGCCAACCCTTCACCTTGGTCCGCCGTCTCTACAACTTGGCTAGATGTCTATCGATCTCTGTCAGCTCAGTATCAATATATGTCACCCCCTCCTCCAGCACCTTTCGCTGCCTCTTCATCATGGTCTTCTGGAAACTCCTAAGGGCTACCTTTTTCCCAACTCAATGCCCCGGATCCTCGACCTCAAAAAGTCTATCAACCAATCCAACTGCAAGCCGAGAGTCATAAAGGGCGCAAGCTCCAAAAAGGACTGCGATATAAGCTCCGGACTTCAGTCTGTCGTTGACATGCCAGCAAGCAGCACTAGCCACTCAATGAATGCAACATACATCATCCTTAAAAGAATTGGGTTCTTCACGGTCAATCGCTTAAATGTTTGCAGGAATCTTGCCTTCACAATCTCTAGTCAACGCACCGTTTCAGCAAGCAATCCAATATTCTTCCACGGTGGCCTGTTATGCTGCCCAAAAGACAATCCCCCTGGCATCATGGTTCACTATAACCTCAATGCGTACTAAAAGGGGACCACGAACCACCATTGTAGCCCTAGTACTGACAGTGCTTGAATGCATAGCCAAAAGATTAGCACTGGTGTCAATCACTGACCCTGACAGTGTGTCCAGGGGAAGCTCCATAAATGACGAAGTCTGAACCGCCTGCTGCGGGACCAGATCTGTAATCACCATATGTGTAGCTACCGGCCCATGACCCCCTCTGTCATAGTGTCTGTCTCTATCCTAATCAACCAGTATCCCCGACATAAAACATCTCTGTGTCGCCTACCCGGCCACTGCACGATAGCCCTACCATCGCCTCCTTAACAACACCCTCAGCTCTAGGGTAGCTGTGTAGCATGCTCAGTTCACGGTCTAGCTCTGTAATATAACCTGCTGCCTGTTCAATTTCCTCAGCCTCAGTCACCACGGCATCCATCGCCTCGGTCACCTCGGCATCCACTACCTCAACCTCATCAGTCGCCCTGACATCAGCTACCTTGGTCCCCTCAACATCAATTACCTTAGTCTCCTCGGTAGCCTCAGCATCCTTGACCTCGTAGCCTAGTTCATCATCATCATCATCATCACCACCGGCATCATTGAACCCCTGCCAAGCAAACAAGAAATAATGTCAGAACGCAGCTAGATACAACACACGACAACTATACAAAGAAAAGATAGAAACTCTAACCTCAAATTTGGACTCGTCCAATACCTCACACAACCTCTTTGGTCCGAAACTACCCTCCATCGCATGTTGAGCCCTCGCAATCACCCCCACTCTCAGTGTTGAAAGGGGACTCTTGCCAGCACCCAGCACCCTTGGCACATGGACCACCGGTTTATCAGCAACAGCACCCTCCTTAACATCACCCATCTGCTCTGCGTCTTCCTCCACATCCCTCTCTGAACTGGAACCCGAGTAGCCTGTAATCAGTTCAGACATGCCAGACTGCCTCATACCATGTGCTGTAATCAACCTTAGCCCTCTTTCATCAAAGTAGACATTGACCCTGCACTTGTCAGACGGTAGCTGTGATAGCCAGTCTACCTAAGTAGCCCACAACCACTCCACCATCACGCATACTCCATTGTCACTGCCCCCGTTGATAATGTACTGGGCCCCCTCTAGTCCTTAGTCAGTGCCGGCCACTCTTGGGCTCTGTCAAAAAAGGTGTATCGGAAGGCCGTGTCCACACTCCATAGCCTGTCATATCCACATGGGGCTCTAGATCATAACTGAAAGACGATTCAGACTATATCTCGCCATGTAGGACTGGGACACTATAGACATTTTGCCATTATCTATAACCACAGGGAGCCACCCCAAGAAATAGGCTACTAACAGAGTTACCTGTCCAGGTGCTAACTCTTCTCTCCAACTCAGCTATGTGTGAATGTCGTGCATATAGCCATGGTGGGGTCTCGTACAAAGAATGCATGTCAAGATATAGACATGAAAAGCACTCGTCTCTCCTATCTAGCACACTCGCCAACTCACATAGAGCATTCTGCTCCACCGCCCTAAGCAAATGCCCTACCCCCACTATACCAAGTAGGTACCTCTCGTGCTGCCCAGTTGGGAAGTGTCACCGTACCCATCATCGGGAAGGGATGCGGCTGCAGATACATGGTGACCGGTAATATACATAGCACTTATAAAAATATCTCTGTAGGAACACTCAATCAACATACATAGTGACCTGGTACAGCCCGTAAGACCTCTTCACGTCATTGGAGAACTGGCCCAAATGTGAATACAAGGTATCCAAGTATATGGGGGCTAAACCAACCTGCTTGCCTCTCACCATCCGGATGAACATGGGAAACACTCTTGTGGCAATGTCATCCTCAGGTGTCCCCTCAAATATAAACCTACAAGTACAAATAGAGAGCATACATCAAGGGCTTATCTTTCAACTACATAAGGTGCATGCATGATGGGGTGGCTAAGTCACATCTTGAATGACAATTTTTTTTTCTAAGTGTACGATTTGCATACTACACATGGCAAGACAACAAAGATGCAACATAGGCAATTCAAAATGAAGACAGTAAAAGTATTTACCTCGATAGGAACCAGGCGAGGAATGCCACCATCTCGTACCTCTTGTGCTTTTAATAGGCCCCGTGACAAATTTAGCTGGTATACCTAACTTCTGCCCTGGCTTTGTCACTGCACTACCGAAGAAGTGTTTGATCCATCCACCGTAAGTACCCTTACGGTTCCTCTTCGGATCAGCTAAGAAACTCAACATCCTCTTCTCCAGAGCCCGCTTCTCAGGACCTAACCACAGTACACGGATATCCTCCGACCCATGCATTGGTAACCCTGTCAGCATCGCGACATCCAGCAATGTCGGGCCTATCTCCCAAACTCGATAACAAAGGTATGCATCTGCAGACAACAACAACGTCAGGCCACTCACATCTCTGGTCAGATCTCCCTCTCTAGCAGTCACCTCAAGTGTCAACAATAACCCTAATGCTTCTATCATCGCCATTTGGGCTGCTGGACTGTCAACAATGTAATCACACCAAAAATCCCACCCTACCAGCATCGTACTGTAGGCCTTGAACACCACAGGCGACCACGACATATCCCATCTCAGCAGGGCCAGTTGGTATCTCAGCGACATAGTAGGAGCCACCTCTGCACTCGGGGCTCAAACATACGGCGACGGCACCTCGGGACTCTCGCCCATTGACAGACCACTCCACAGCACAATGAATGCCCCGTCATCCACCCGATAACCCAACTATCTCCACACCTTCTCTGTTAGCTAACTGGGCACCGCCCTTTCATGGTCAACAAGGTATTACTCTTACTTGGCTCCGAATCAAAGCTCTTGACGCCACCATCGTCGAATGTCAAAGGCACCGCCGACCCCTTGGCCTGCATTGGCGCGGTGCCCTGACGCGCCAGCTCTGGCGCGGTCACAGTACTCTGAGGCAGCTACACATGACTAGTCATCCTTCCACAAGGCTTTGCCCAGTGCTTCATTCTCATTTTCACTGGAACCACTTGCCTAATATCGGCCTTGGGGCCTTGGTGTGACTTGGCCTCAGCCTCCTTCCCCTTCGGTCGCACCCCTCTCCCTTCTTCCCTCTCCAATCCCCCTTCGGTCGCACCCCTCTCCCTTCTGATTCACTAGATTCGTTGGCAGTGTGCATGCCTCCGTGATTCTAAGATTAGCTTCTCACCGAGCAGAGGTGTGAAAATCTGACCATTGATAGAGGTTATTATACGACCGAATATATCATGAGATAATAAGTACCGAGTCGGCAAAATGCTATTAAATATATGCAATAACGCCAAATAATATATTAAATAAAGCTTACAAAAATAGAGTGCCTAATGAGTCCCTCGGTGAGGTAGCTTGCTCACGAGCTAACATCACCGAAAACAGTATATTTTTTAGAAAAAACAAAAAAAATACCACAAGACACAATCTGTCACAGATCTTATGCATAAGAATAGCATGAAAAGATCCTGACACATGCACAAAGTTGTGCATCATGGTTAAAAAAAAGTAAAAAAGAACTGAACCACTTAAAATAGTGTAAAGTAAAAATATATACCATGAACAAAGTTGAGGCCAACCTATACATCAGGAACTAACATTTCCAAAAGCTTAACCTAAAAGTAAAGCAAAAACTATTTAGATGAGAATCCCATCCGAAACTTGTAGGTGCCTACTGTAAAAAAAAAAAAAAAAAGGTTGCTGAAGCAAAACACCTCAAAGGATCTAATTTAAAGCAATTGATCAAATCTAGAAAGAGGCACCGCAGGCTATGCATCACACTTGCTTTACACCTTTGTCAGATCGGGAAGCAAAAGACGCCATTACAGTTGACATTTGGAGCACACTTTCTTTTCCTTGGATGATATGCATCAAATGCAATTTACATCAGCTGTAAGTCAAACTACACAAAGGGTTTGCAAAAGACAAAGTCCGCTCATCACTAGATTCATCTGCACCGTGAAATTAGAGTGAGAAGTTGGAAAAATAATATGGAAACAATTAGTCTCAAACATCCGATCTATGGCTAAAAGCATTGCATAAGCAATTGCGCTAGTAGCATCTATTGATAAGATAACATCTAGGGCTAATTACACCTATGTCCCTAAGGTTTGGGGGTAATTACACTTGAGGACACAAAGTTTCAAAATGTAACACTTATGTCCGTTGACAAACGGAACCCTAAAAATTCTAACGGTTTTAACAAAATGACTTTATTGCCCTTAAGTTGGAACCTTTTTTTTTTTCCAATGCCATTACTTCAAATTAGGGTTTCTGGGTTTCCAATTTCATTTTGACTTCAAATTAGGGTTTCTGGGTTTCCAATTTCATTTTGACTTCAAATTAGGGTTCAAAACCCTAACACTTCTTCACCACCACCACCACGCCGCCGCCGGTTGGCTTCAACGAACGAGGTGGGTTTCCAAGCTATGCAGCCTTCTCTGTCTCTCCAACTCCACTTACCCTGCCGCTGCCCCCCACCATCCACCCACCCCGTCGCTGCCCCCAGCCTCCCCAAACCTAGTCGCTGCCCTCAGCCTCCCCCAACCCAGTCCCCGCCCCTACCCTCCCCTCACCCCATCGTCGCACCCACCCTCCCCCTCCTCATCGCCGCACCCACCTTCCCCATTTCCCATCGCCGCACCCACCTTCCCCATTTCCCATCGCCGCATCCACCTAGCTACCGCCATCATCACTGTAGATCTAAGACTTGCTACCGTGAGGTTGCAATTTGAACCAATTAATTGCAAAAGATACTTAAACAATTACTCGATCTACACGGTGGTTTGGAATACTGTGACGCAAAGGTGTGTTGGGCAGAGGTGGGGAGGATTACCTTGGTGGTTGTACAGGTAGTCGGTGGTGGTTGCGGTACAGGTTGGTGGTTGTGGGTATGGAATTGGGGACGGTGGCGGTGCATTGGGGCGTTGGCAGCGTGGGTTTGGCATGGGCAATCGTTCACGTCTGCGACGGCTTCCTTTCAGTACCACTGCCCACCACCCCAACCTTGGCACCACCACTGTCAGACAGCTATGGAAGATGGCAAATAGGGCGGCGACAGGATGAACATGGGACGGTGACAAGACTCCCTTGATGGGGTGGTCATATTCTGGACATATAGAACCGCTGCGAGCCATGGAGAGGGACAGGGTTGGGCTGCCGGCGGCGTGGGGCGAGAAATGGGGCTTGGGTTGCCGGCGGCGTGGGGTGAGGGAGTGGGCGGCGAGATTTCAGATATGGGGAGAGAGAGAAACCCTAATTTTAAAATTAGGGTTTTGAATTAGGGTTGGATTTTGAAACCTTAATTTAAAAATTAGGGTTTGATATACTGTACAAGGGCAGTATTGCCATTTTTAATATACGTAATGATGAAAATTATACTTTTTGGACGGAACCCTGACGGATGGATACGGATGATACATTTGAAAAAGGTTTTGGTCACGTATGTTACATTTTGAAACTTAGTGTCCTTGACTGTAATTACCCCATAACCTCGGGGACATTGGTGTAATTAGCCCTAACATCTATATTGGCTCCAGGCTGAATTCGACAAAATCAAACCATTGCCGAAGTGAACACAGTTGTTTGGTCCTAATGCTGAAATAGCACAGAATACACTGGAAGATGGAAATGGACATTCACTACTGTTTGATTAATGAAAGGGATCAATGGAGGGTAAAAAATGCGCAAAACTCACTACCCACTCCCTGTTTTTAATGATATCCCTCATTCAGCTTTTCAGAAGCGAGTTTGAAAATATCTTGGGGCTATACGTTTACGCAATTTATTTTCGTGTTTTGTATTCTGTTTTTGTTTTCCAAATTTTAGTATTTAGTTTTAAAATCGGATTGTATTCCGTATCTACTTTTTTTTTTGTTTTGTATTCCGTATCTACTTTTTCAATTTTTTTTGTACATTTACCATTTTTGTTTTCATTTTCACCAACTTTTTTGAAATCATTATTGTATGTTTAGCATTTTCTACATTATTTGTACATATTTCTTCTCATTTTAACCCTACTCTTAACTTAACAGATTATTTTTATACCCTCCACTTATCTTCCCAACAACCCTCCATACCCACTTTTTTACTTCTCCCAATCACTCAACACTAGACAAAACCCTCCACGTAGGCCCACCCCAACTCATCCTTCATGCCAATGTTACCTGGTTCCCCTCCCCCTTCGCCTTCCTTTATTCTCTAGGCCCATATTTGTGTGTGAGATCCCCTTTCCGTTCCCCTTCCATTTCCCCTTCACGAGTTCGCCTTCACCTTCCCTGTTCGTGTAATTCGCAGATGTGAGATTGAATTGATGAGGAGCTGTTGTTCATTAGAATATGAATTGATGAGGAGCTTCGGCAGCCAGAGAGATTCCGTCTCGATGCAGCTTCTTCGTTAATTTCAGCAGATATGCGAAGGATGTTAGAATTATTTGATGAGGAGTTGTTGTTCTTTGGAAAATGGAAGAGATAAATGATAGATAGAGCGAGAGCGAGAGCGAGCAACTGTCTTCGAAGTGACAGTGCAACTAGGCACCGGAGGCATGGGCAGAAAATTGCTCCAACAGTTGAGATTCATCAGTATTCCCTGACACAGAGAATACGAGTAGAGAGAAAAGGTAAAAATATCGTTTGGGTGTTTTCATTTTTTTGGGTACTGATTCGTTTTTTTATCCAAAACGAATACGGAAAAAGATAAAACATATACAAAAAAAGTATTTTTTTTTACCATCATTACAAAAACGAAAACGAAATCCTTTAAACTTATAGCCCCTTGTGACTCTAATTGACATGCTGATTTTTTGGCCCTCTAGCTTCAACGATAAAGTTTGAAGATAATGAAGATGAAGCTGTCATCAAGATCAGCAAGTGACGAACTCCAACTCATAAAACCTTGACGGTAAGATATATGACGATGTCATTCAAGAAGAAGATTGGAGACATGATGTGATTCAAGAACAAAAGCAATCAGTGTCATCAATGCACATGGCCAAGAGCAAGAGAGACTTGAAGTGCTTCCCAAAATTGTCACCCTTGAATATAAGAGCAATCCTTCCACGCTTGATAGATGAGAGTATAATTACTCTCCATACCATTCGCAACAGGTCTCGACTGTTCCTAGATATTGGCTTGAATAACTATTTGCAAAAACCAGGGCTAAGAGACACCTACCTGCCAAGAGTATGAAGCCAAATATTCTTTATCATGACACTCAAGGAAGAGATGATTATGAGTTTTAGAATGCCTTAAACAGAGAGAGGACATGAATCTGATACTGGGCAGCTTCTTTTACTAATTAAGTTCCAAAAAAAAAGACAGGTAGTCGTTGATGAATAAATTTGGCATTAAAAAAATTTATTTTCTGTGTTATTGGTAGTCTTTAGAATTTGTTCCGAAGACAGGATTGGCAAATAGGTTACATTAAATGAAGGCTCAACTATTTTGTTTGTCAGATAATTGAAAGTTGCCGCAACCAAGAATGCTCCTCTCTTAGCACAGAGCTAGAAGCTCTCATCGTCTAACCCAAAGGATAGAAATCTTAAATTCAAAATTTGAGAAACTATATCCAAAAAGAAGGTGTCTAGAAGAACTGTCAAAGTTTGTCCATTTCCTTTCCTCTAATTTACGAATAGAAGAGGTAAAATTTAAGGGGAGAGAATCTTGTGTTACTGTATTCCTTTCTATTGAAGGACCAAATGGCGCGTCCATTAATAATGTAGCAATTTGACGCCAACCGGGTCAAACCGGTTTGCTGCCAAATTTTGAAAGTCACGCAAATATTAAAGTGTTCAAAAAGGTATCTATAATCTACAACTACTTTAGGCACCAAACAACTTACTTTTGATTTCAAATAGAATTATCAAAAGAGTTTGCCTTTCCCATGTATCATGATTTCTCGCACGTCATTTTGCTGCTAAAGAGAGTAATATTTTGACGTTGATGCGTTTAGCAACGAAATGAGAGCCACGTGCTAATATTTTGTCGCTGTGCACGTTTTTAGCGACAGAAAAGTGGGCGAGGGATCCACCTGGGCTTGAGGATAGCAACTGCCCAACCACGATGTCACCCTGATGATTCATTTGCTTGTAACTTGTTCAACCCACAACAACATTCTGTCTGCAATTTTTTATTTTATTGTACCCGACAAAAAGCGCACAAGTGAAAAAGGAAAGTTCCAAAAATTCCCAGGGGAAGAACGCAAATCATGCTAATGGACAAAACACACTGTCAGTTGCTCTGTCCATCCAAATCCCAAAACGATGAAAGGTCAGATCCTCAGGATCAGGCTTGTTCTCCTTGCTTGGCTTCATCTCCGATCTCCTCCTGGTACCCGCCTTCTTTTCCCATATCCGTGTCTCTCTTCTTACTCTTGAATTTGATCTAAGCTTTACGGTATTGAAATTTGCGGGTTACCGCCCTTTCTCGTCAATTTTAGTAATCTTCGTCTGGGTTACCGAAATTTGACTTTAATTATGCTACGATGACTACTGTAGATGCAAGCTCTGTACGATTCTGCTCTGTTCCAGGTTCACTAATAATTGTTGGACAACTTTTGGCTGGAGATATCATCCCCGTATAGCAAAAATTAATAGATGCTAAATATGCTTAGTGGCAATTTTGCAAAATTCCTTAGCCACGAATCTTAATGGCACTCTTTTAGCATCACTAATTAACTAACTTAAATGGGGGGTTTGTGCCACTTGCTACAGCCGGGTTTGTAGCCACTTGCTACTGTCAGAGTTGTTGCCAATATTTTTTCATAATCTTAATACTTCTTTCAAATATTACTCAACATGGGAACTCTATAGAATGTTTTCCTTGTAAGGAAAGTTTAATTTTAAGCAAGAATGCACAAATGTTATCTGTAGACATTGGTAGTGAAATAAGAGCACAGGGTCAGTTTGGTTGTCTATCAAAGTTTAAAAAACTCCTTCATTTTGTATGTGGGGCTCTAGACTGTCCAGTTCTGGATGCATGTAACAAGCGTTTGTTTTTTTTTTTCTTGTGCAAATGCAAAGAAGAGATTGGCCAGATTACGCCTACCTCAGTGATATTTCTTAGTGGTATTTAGTTGAGACTTTTGGTATCATTTTGTAACATGAAAAAAAAATTTCAGAAGATTTGAGTGGCTACGTGAAGTTGTTGATGACTGATTAAAATATTATATCTGGAAATGTTTAAGATCGAGGCCTAGGGTGATAATATGTTTATACCCATTATTACACATAAAAGTGCGAAAGGTTGGTGCAAGTTGAAGGTTTCAAGCAAATTCTAAAATTCACTAGGATACAGGCCTGGAATCCACTAGAACAAGTGCCTGGAATCCACTAGAACAAGTAACCACTCAAAAAGGAAAATGTTAGATTACACCTAATTTATTGTTGCTAGAAGTGGAATGCGTATCGATAATGGGGATGATGAATTCAGTTAATTGAACTCAGAACAAGCTTCCCGAATGGTATAAAGAGTTATAGCCCTGCCTGATGGCGTCGACTTTTGACTGTCCAATTGATGTAGAAAATTTCTGCAGCCTGTCATACATCACTTTAGTGCATACAAGTACTAATAATAGCGTATAAAAATAAGAGAATTAGAAGTTTCCTTGCTTGCACCTAGCACGAATGCACCCAATTGACTTGTTCAATGGCTCCACATGAAGAAATTTGCACAATTCGTTTATCAGAAGAGTGAAGTTAGTAAAAGCAAATAGGCATAAAATAGTTGAACTAAAATACTGAAGCTCATTGAATATGAGGTATGTTTAATCTGAACTAAGTGCCAGTCTTTTCGCTTGTGGTCACATTGCACCCTTCTCGGGTGGGTTCTACCCTTGTCCGGAGCGGGAGCGTCACTAATGTAGTGTGTTTTAAGGTGGGAGCGGGAGCGGCTGTGAGAATCGGGAGCAAGGTTCTAGGATGGGAGCGTGACTACATCTGAAGATTCCTGCAACTAAGGTTCTACCTTCTGCTCCTTAGTGCTGGTTCATCAAGAAGACGCTAGGCTTTGTATCGTGACAGGAAGGGGCTACCCTTAGTTGGACAAAGTGGGGGCGGGGGAGCGTAAGCACCTGGAAGAATCTAAGGTTGGGAGCGGCTTGAATAAATAAATGCGTAAAGAGTATTACCAGCACTGATTGACAAGCCCTGTTCTCTCGAGGAAGGTAGCCAGCAACAACAGACAAGGAGGCTCTTAGGACTTGAAGGAAGAGAAAAACAAGGAATTGAGTTGAAAAGGGCTTGATTTTCAGGTACTCTCTCACTTGTTCCATGCATCTCTGTCCAGCTAACGGGATCAAGTTGCCATATTAGCTTGGGACGAGATCCTATGGAGCTCCTAACTTGGGATCACAAAAGCGAGTTTCCGAGAGAGAAGTGTCACCATATTAGGAGTTTTCTGCTACTAAGGGGCTACCTTTTACTAGTTGTCCAATTTGTATTAATGCTTAGAACTATGGCTCCTCCCAGTTGCATCATTGTTCATTGAGTTCTTATAGGGTTTAATTTCATTGTAAAAATAATCTGCATTAGTGAATGCCCTCTTTATGAATTTTACCCTTCCAATGAATTTTTTGAATAAAGAATCTCTTTACATTTTTCTATGCTCCCCTCCATTCTTTTTGTTATTACAGTTGTTTACTGACTGGCCCCTTCATGCCTAGTTGAGTTGTTTTTCATGGTTCACCACCATAGAAGGAACAGTAAATTTCTTTGCATTTTCACAAGAATTAAAGTATACCCATTGAGATCAATTGCCCAAGGTTTAAACCACAGGGGTGATTCCTCTCTCTCTCGAAGTCAGGTGGTATTGCATTTTTCTTTTTCATCTTCTTCCCTTTTCTTTTCACTTTTGTACTTAGCTGTCGCCTTCTTGAGGTAAGGTAAGAGAAGTGTAATTATATATGTCCTTCTTGAACCGCTGTTGTACTCTCCCAGAAGTCAGGTGACACAGCATTTTCCCCCTTCATCTTCTTCCTTTTTTCCATTTCTGTTTCAAATCAGACAGGGAGCCAATGTTGTACCGATACATGCCGCCTTCTTGAGGTACTCTGAGAGAAGTGGTGAAGTGCTGTATCTAAATTGCTAACATTGCCTTTCTTTGCTTCTTTTCGACCTCAGCTCTATCTAGTTAGCTTGACATTTTGCACTTGCATTATTTAAATGCACATTATAAGTCATCTCCGTCGTGTTGTTCACCCAAGTTTCTTTTCTTGAATATCTATCTAATGAAGCTACATGAACCTTTGTCTGCAATTCAGTTCGAGTGTCTTTTCTAAGGAGCTTCTCATACAAGGACATAAAGAGGGCAACGGATGGTTTTCGTAGAATCGTTGATAACTCCTCCCATGGGACTGCTTATAAAGCCAAACTTCAAAATGGTAACTGGGGTCTGGTGAAAGAAGTAGATGCTTCCGATGACCAAGACGATGCCTTTTACAGAGAACTGCAACTCTTAGGACGCTTGCATCACCGCCACATTGTTGCACTTCGTGGTTTTTCCATAGGACACAAGAGGTTTGATGCCTTATTCTTGCTTAACTTTTCTTGCAATGTTCTTTTGATAATGCTAGTTCTATACTTCATATACTGCTGTTTTTATCCATCTCTCTCGAACATTGTTATTGGCACAGGCCCATGTCTATAGCACATAATACACCATCTTGAGTTATTACCAGTGGACATGTTTGTCATTCGGCTTCAGAATTCATGTTGATACAGTCTGTACCTTAATTGTGTCCATTGTGATTTTACTACAAGAAAGAGTAGTAATGCAACCGAATCTCCAGTATATTAGTCAGTCTGATCAAGTATGATATGTATCTTCGAAGTATTTCCACAGATATTCTATAAACACTACTGAAGTTTTGAACTTCTTTGATAATACCTCAAAATAATAGCAGTATAACACTATATAGGATTTAGATTTAAAAATATAATTCCTTGAACAATGAAGATCGTTATTTATGTTACGTAGTGGGTACTGTAGTGTGAAACAGTGAAAGCGCTCTTTTAGATTCCAATAATTCATATTATGTCAAAACCAGAAGAGAGAGCATTAACAGGGTACCACTTTGTAACTAACTATCTATCGGGATTAGTATGAAATCAAGTTTTCTTTTTCTATTATTGGCACTTACTTGGGTAATATATGTTCATCATGTCCAAAGTCTCTTGGTTTTTTATACTTGTCCTATGTTCTTCTCAGGTTTCTAGTGTTTGAAAACATAGAAAATGGAAGCCTGAAGGAGCATCTAAATGGTAACTTTTAGAAAGAAACAATTTATGCTCATAATATTTGATTTTATGCTAAACCGTGGCTCATTGCAGATCCTCTGAAGAGTCCACTGAATTGGAGAACAAGGCTGCAGATCGCCATTGATGTGGCGGCTGCCTTAGTAAGTTTGGAAATTGCCTGCTTTCTTATGAGTAAAATTTTCCCCAAAAAGCATTTTATGGGACCAAGCCAGGTAGTTACCTTATATACTTCCACGGAAAATCGGGAAAGGTTATCAACGAGAATCTGTAACACAAGGCTGCCGGCTTTCTGTAACGAATAAATCTGAAGTAGTTAACTTAAGAAAGGTTAAATTCATTTGCACCCCTTCAGTTTTGGGCTTATTACACTCACTACCCCTTAGATGTGGGAAATGACACACACACACCCTTCACATTGGGCCCGCATCTTAATTTGCCCCCTTTGTGATCTTTTCATCTATTTAGCTGTCAAAGAAACTTGAAAGCCAAAAGTACCCCTGCTGAGATGTGAAATCCAAAAAGGCAGATTAGAAGAAAGTAAGTTAACCTAGGCACTGTTTGTAGACTTGGAAGATCAGCTAAAAAAGGATTCAAAAGTTGGACCGGAAATCTAAGTCCTTCCATTACTTTGCTAAGGTCATTATGTGCAATCGTATTAGTGTAGAAGAAAGACCTCTGGACGCCAAAGAACGAATGGCAAACAATGACCAATTCTATGGAAGGCTAAACAAAGCAGATACGGAGGGAAGCTCCAGCTAAGATGTTGTTATACCTTCTTAAGTACTGCAAATCAGGAGCTCTATCTGATTCTTGCATCCGCTAACAAGGTTCTTTTATCTTAACTGCCTTCTTCCTTGGGCACCTAAGAAATATTTTTACAGCCACCAGCATTGCTATATACCTTTGGTCATGATCCCCTTGAGTGCATCCCGAAATTTTCATGCACAGTTAATAGTTTATTCTTTTCCCAAGTCTTTGTTCCCTTTAAGTTAAAAGGAGCCCGCGGATTACATCTATTTTAAATGCGTTTTAGCAGGTCATCTTGATCTGGGTTATTCTAGGCACTTTTAGAAGTCCATCTGGGTCCGTCCCGGTGTAACACCCTTAACATGGTTTCATGTCAGTCTCAGCACGCTGCAGTACCAGTGCAGTGAATCTTCAAGAGGAGCTATAATTACCGTACTAGTTAAGTTTTGCCCCTTATACACTTGTTATGTTTGAAACTCAAGTTAGTAGGATGTGACTGGCAATGATTTCTAATGAAAGTAGTTTATTTGGAAGTGGACGTATGTAAGCTGCAAGTCTGTTGGTTCCAACTCTGCCCCCTTGAGCAACTTGAACTGGCCAACAGATGAGCAGGGGCTCTATGCTGTTACCTCGGATGAATGTTTGTTTACACTGACACTGTATAGCATGGGGAACTTGAAAATTTGTACGTCAACAAATGCCCCTGCATTTTTCAAGTGTCATAACTGTACGATCTTACTCAGCTGCTTATTTCCAAATAATCATAATGCAAGAGTACTTGCATTTCTTCTGCGAGCCACCAGTTTATCATGTGTCCATCAATTCAAGTACTATCATGTTGGATGAGAACTTTACTGCGAAGGTAATAGTAATTGACTTTTCACAAACACAAACCTTCTAGAGATACAACCACCGTGACCCTCTCCTGCTTTTGCAGCTCTCTGATGTTGGCCTTCTTAGTTCTGGTGGAAATTTTGTTACTTCGCCACACATTTCATGTTCCAAGGGTAAATCATTTTTTACTTCCTTTACATATTTTCTTCACTTGAATCGTCATTACCTATCCCTCTCCTCTTTCAGAGTGTATGGGTCAAGCATGCGGAAATATAATCTTTCAGCTTGGATTGCTAATCCTCGAGCTAATAACTGGTCAGTCCTCTGCGGAAGGAGGTGCTGATTTAATTAAATGGGTCCAAAAGTCTTGCTTTCGGAGATCCATACATAATATGATTGACCCAGATCTTGGAAATAACTATGACTCTCAAGAACTTAGAGGTCTCTTAGCTGTAGCAAGATTGTTTTTAAAGTCTGTGGATAAGCCAACACATTTTGCACCTCAGATATTTAGGTATCTCCAGAAGAAGGTAAGCGTTGCATAGGATGAATGTTGTATTCATGGCCGAGCCCATATTATATTAAATTTGTTTATTCATTTCAGAGTGGCGAAAGCGCTTTTCCCTTCACTTGTTACATTTTGGCCATAGTATTGTAATTTGCACTTGGTTATAAGGAGTTGGTTGACAAACTTCGTTCTGCTGAAGCAAAGCCATTTTTTCAGTATCTATATTGCAAAAATGGTTAAAGGTAGTTTATTGCTGGTTGGATGGTTAGTAGATCTGCGGAGCATCAGTAGTATTCGGCTTGAGATCGTGCACGTTTGTGCTTTTTACTCTTACGGCTAGATTTTCGCTGGCTGGAGCTGAACCTCCTTTTTCTTATTCCGTGCATCACTTTTGTCGAACAAAACCATATCTTTTAGTGATAATAAATGGATAGTAGAAACAGCCGGCACTTCGCGAGGTAATAGTCCAAATTTTAGAGGTCCCAACTTAGTTGCATGCAGTCTGTGTTTTGCATTCCTTCTTGTCATGCAGACATGTAGATAAGTTGGTACAACATCGATTAAGCTGGAAAAAAACGGTTAAAGTCCAAGGTAAAGCCCCTTGTTATTAATTGTAGTTGCAATTAAAGGAGGTGTCAATAGAGATGTCAATGGTCTGGGCTTGGCCGGCCTGGCCGGGGCTTAGCGAGCCAAAATGGAAGCCCAAGGTAACTGGGCTTTGGGCCGTGGGAATCGGGCCGGGCCCAAAGCTAGGATATCAAGCCCTAT
The DNA here is from genome assembly GCA_033070095.1 of Escallonia herrerae. NCBI lineage: Eukaryota > Viridiplantae > Streptophyta > Magnoliopsida > Escalloniales > Escalloniaceae > Escallonia > Escallonia herrerae. The sequence goes on from JAVXUP010000144.1 coordinate 28,586, forward strand.
TCAAGTCTAAGTCCTAAGCTCTCCGCCTTATCCGGGCTTGAGACTGGCTGTTTGTAAACAAGCAGGCAAAATTATTTATATATAAGATTCATTTTTCAAAAAAAAGTGAGGAAAAATATCTATTTTTTTCAAGTGCGTTGTTTACTTAACACAGTTAATTTGTTTGAAAATAATTTATAGTGAAAACTTGAGAAAATGAAAAGAAAAGGAAATTACCTAATCAACCGAAAGTGTTTCTGGAGGTGTTAATGGAACGAGCTTGGGCCGGGCCGACCCAGGACTAGGCCCAGCCGGCCAAGCCCGGGCCAACTAGGCTTAGGATCGTGGGAACTGGCTTGGGCCGGGCCCAAAGCTGGGATATCGAGACCCTATCCAAGCTCAAGCCTTAGGCCCTAACTTTCTAGCTGTGCTTGGGCCTAATTTTTTTTTTAAATTCTTGTTTTGTGTTGCGAAAATATTAACACACGAAATAAATGGTTTGATAGGCATTCCTCCTTTGTAAACAAGTAGGCGATGTTGTGTGTGTGTGTGTGTGTGTGTGTGGAGCTATGAAGTTACCCACACAGGCAACTCGGGTTAAGTTGCTCGCACGATCAGTCCGTCCACGCGCGATCTATCGACGGTCCAGATCTTTTTTTTTTGCGTTTTTTTTAAGTCTGTTCGCCACATTATGTAGCGGACTGTACTTTTGACAAAATTGCCCCTGACCCCGCAAAGAAGGAAAGAATAGTCTGCAACACAATCGTCCGCTACATTATGTAGCGGACGATTATTCTGCAAACTCTCTTTCCTTCTCAACTTCAAGAATTGGCATCCATCCCCCCAACTCATGCTAGTCAAGTACTTGAGCAGAAAGTGAAAAGAAGGAAACTACGACCCACAACACGACACCATCCAATCGACAGAGGGAAAACACTACGACCAACAACACGGCAGACCTCAACAGTAGTCCGCTACACCGTCAATTTCATCTTTACCGGAAAAGATTCAACACTATTATGAAACGTAAATTTGATTTCAATTCAAAGTAAAAAAAAATGTAAAATTCAAATGGGTTCAGTTTTGTCAAATACCCACTTGCTTTGATTTCAATTCAAGTCTCAAAATTCTCAAAACTCTAAATGGGTTTCAGTTTTACCACCCATAACCACCACCACCGCACTACCGTCCACATGCACCCACCACCATAAACATCATACCCATTACCGTGCCATCATCGAGCACCACCGCTCATCACCGTCAGATCCACGGAACAGACATCAGCCCCCTTACAGTGAAATTGCCAAGCACCTTTTACCGTGACGCCATCACCCAAGCTGCGAGATCTAACGCCACATGTGAGATCTGTCGATTTATTGCGACCTCCACCTCTAGATTTATCGCGGCCCACAACATGACACCATCCCCATTGATGTTGTTAGATCAAACAATCTTGTTGTTGGCAGAGGAATGGCGGTGGCTCCCATGGTGGCAGAAGGTGGATAAAAATGGGACAAAGAGAGAGAGGGAGAGAGAGAGAGAGAGAGAGAGAGAGAGACTGACTAAATAAGAGGGTATTTTTGTCAAAGAACCGTTCAACTATATTTTGTGGATATGGGAGATGATCCGTTGACCGAGCGGCGATCGTCCACGCGCGATCAGTGGAAGGTCCAGATCTCTTTTTTATATTTTTTAATATTGTTTGTCACGTAATGTAGCGGACAGTTTTTTGACAAAAATACCCCTTGTCCACAATGAATCACATATTGAAATTGTATGCCCGCTACATAATGTAGCGGACATGATATATATATATATATATATATATATATATATATATATATATATATATATATATATATATATATATATATATATATATATATATATATATATACACCAATTGTTTCTAGTATCAAGCTCTCTTTCTCCTAACCCAAGTCAAACATGTTTATATCTTCAGGGAGGTCACTACTTGGCAAACAACGACACTTCTTTCAAACCGAAAGCACCCTTCTTATGGTGTCTAATGCACCTTCTATGGAATGTCTAACCATGTTTGTGTGACTGGAATTTCCTGCATCTGAAATCCATTGTTCCGAAATAATGCCATGGAAGTCAAGAGACAGTCCATATGGCTGGTCATCTCCTGCTTTTCTGAGGAGGAGACGAGCAACCATATTCTTCAAAATATTTGACCTTTTCCCCAACTTGTGTCTCTTCGGAAGCCTCGAGATTAGAAGAAATTGAGCTGGTATTGCTGTTGTTGCTCTCTTTCTCACTTTGTGTTGCTTTTCTTGCGAATATGGCAGAGAACCTAATCATCCAACTTAAGTTGTTTGTGCTAACTGCTAAGTTAATATTGATCATGCTCATGCGTTGATTCTAGGAAACTCCCATCCACAGCTATGCGAGACATGTTTGATTTGGGTTAGGAGAAAGAGAGCTTGATACCAGACACAATTGGTATATATATCATGTCCGCTACATTATGTAAGAGACAGACAATTTCAATACATGATTCATTGTGGACAAGGGGTATTTTTGTCAAAAAATAGTCCGCTATATTATGTGATGGGCGGTATTAAAAAAATGTAAAAAAAATTTGGACTGTCCATAGATCGCGTATGGATCAGCTATATATATATATATATATATATATATATATATATATATATATATATATATATATATATATATATATATATATATATATATATATATATATATATATATATATAGTGAGCTGATCCGTTGACCGCGCGGGCAAAATAGGAGAAGTTGCCAACGCGATCTGGCCGTCCATCCTTCCGATCTTTTTTTAAAAAAAGATTGTCAGTCGTCCGCTACACAGGGTAGCTGACGAATTTTTTTACCAAATTGTCCCTTCCATGTCGTCCGCTACACTGTGTAGCGGACGAATTTTTGACCCTGACAATTGTCAATCAAAAAGTAGTCCGCTACATAGTGTAACGGATGACTTTTTGACTGACACAACTCACATCTTGTCCACATGTCATATCAATCATGTCCCCCTTACAACTGTTACTTTGTCCTTATCCACAATGTTTGCTACATTATATAACGGACGTACTTTATACATACACAGTCTGCTATGTTATGTAGTGGACTTTCCTTATATATACACGTTGTCCGCTATACTATGTGACGGACGAACTTTAATGTAGCGGACGGTCCATATATATACACAAAAACCTAACTACGAAACTCTTCTCTATTCTTTCTTCTCACAAACTTTTTCAGAGGTGTTGGCAAGCAGATCTACGCAATTTCTTGCCAAGAAGTCCTTTAATCGTCTAATTAATCACGTAAGTTCACAAATCAATACTTTATTTGTTCATAATCTAGAGTTGTGATGAGTATTGCGTTTTATGCATGGTTTTGATTATGTATTAAGCATTTGCTAACGTTGCTAATATATATATATATATATATATATATATATGTATGTATTGCGTATTATTTGTTCATATGCTAGCGTTGGTAAAATCAGATTCCATGCGCACGTGCACGCGCGCGTGTGCGTGCGTGCGTGCGCGCACATTGAGCATGTGAACTATGTAAGCATGTCCTAGCATTGTATGTATTATGCACGTGCTAGAGTTGGTAATTTGGGAGAATTTGATAAAAGCTTCCAAACTTGACATTTTTTTCATAATTTCAGTTGCAAAAAATGGACTTCAACCCTGGCCCAGAAGATCCCTCCGTATTATACGACCAAGCAAACCATATTAGTACGTTCATATGGGATGGTGGAGTAAGATACTTGTTTTATCAACTTTCTTATTCTCACGAACATTGTATACCGTTTGTTTTGCTTAAATTTTATTTTTTAATTCGTAGGAAAGAGCACTCCTCAACACAGTAGAAGTATCCGATAATTTCGGAGTCTAGAAACTGAACAAATACCAGAAAATTACTGCGTGGAATTGATTTTGGGGTTTTCACGCATGGGAATATCTTTCAACAATTTGATCGGAACTTAATAGGTGCCCTTGTTGAAAGGTGGAGAAGTGAAATGAATACGTTTCACTTCCCTCTTGGAGAGATGACAATTACCCTAGAAGATGTAGGGTTCATCTTAGGGTTATTGGTGACGGGACGATCAGTAATTGCTTCTCCGTCGGAAGCATTGAATAAGAGAGCCGCTAGGGATTCTTTAGACAGATACCTGAAGATTAATTTAGCACTGGTGGGATAAAGTTGAAGTGGTTGCTAGATACTTACAGGGTTCTGCCGAAAAACTACACGGATGAGATGCTTGTGCTGTACGCATAGGCTTTCCTCTTATGGGTGATGGGAGCAATTCTATTCCTAACGACGTTGAAGAATACCCTCAGCGTCAAATATTTACCATTGTTGGGTAACCTGCAAGAGGTTGGGGAGTATGTCTAGGGTACATCAACTCTTGCGTACCTATACCAAGCATTGCACAAGACAACGAGGCCCAACTCCAAAACTATATGTGCATGTCTCTCACTGCTGTAGGTATATCATATAAATCTTCATTACGTTATCGATATTTTTTCTAGTCGGTGGATAATAAATTTTGACGATACTATATATAATTTGTCTTTGTTCTTAGGTGTGGTCTTATGAACACATTGCTACCGGTGCACCCAACCGTAGGGAGGGAACCGATAATGTGTGGCCTCGATTGTGAGCTTGGGAGTATAGCCGGAGGCTGAGCCACTACCCGCAAAGACATGATCCCCATCACAACATTACACTCTATCAGGGGGAGTTTGACTCACTATCTCCAGGCCAAATACGTTGGGCACCGTACAAACTTTTGGAGCGACGAGTGGCAGAGTCGTTCGTCTTTATGCTTTCCGAGTTACAACGCACACCCCTGATCCACTTCGAGGCTGCAGAATGGTAGCTGCCAGATTGCGCAATGCACCATTTTGACTGCCTGGAGGGGTTGCCAGTCGATGCCCAGATATGAGGGTTAACAGGAACCCACCGGGTGTCGGACGGTTTGGCAAGGTGAATGCGCACAAATTGTGCGCATATTTGGAGTGCTTGGTAGGACACGTTGGCAGCCATTGTGTCGGAGCCTGACCCCGTGATTAGCATCAAGGAGTACAACGACTAGTACTACCGAATCACGTGGAAGAGAGTAGCCCGAATAAGGTTTGAACGAGGGTAGAAGTTCTACCCTAAGGGTCAGATCGATGAGTGTAGGGCTTACGATCTCGTAAGTTGCCCAACGAATGATTTCAATTGGATTTAATGATTCTTGTTTTACATTCAATCTCGTCTGTTTCACGGTTATACTTATTATCTCTTTGGATGTAGGCTAATGCCTGCTCGCCTTCTTCGAGAAGCTGAGTGAGCGGAAGGATCTGGTGGATGCCATGGGATTGGAACTTTGCCAACAGGCTGATGCATTGGCGGTTGGCTGCAGGGAGTTTGAGCGCCATTATACGGGACAACCTTAGGGCGTCAGCCAGAGAATGGACTATTCGGGGCCCGAGAATGGACAATTTGGGGGTGGCAGCCTTCATATGTGAGCGAGGGATATGGTGATCCCTCGGGGCAGACATTGGGAGTGAGCGAGGGAGTTGGTGGTCCCGCTGTAGCAGGACAGGCTCAAGCGCCATGGGATGATTACAGTGTCCCCTCATTTTCTTTGCTTCGAGACTCGGAACCACTACCTCTCTCTTAGAATCAAGTCACACAAAACTGGCATTTTGCAAACATCAATCTCTCTGAGTCAATGCCCATCGTCCCTTGGGGCGCGACATTTGGCCCCCTCGGAAGGGAATATCAACCGCGTGGTCAAGGGAACAGCTTCATATATATATATATATATATATATATATATATATATATATATATATATATATATATGGATCGTGATCCATTGCTAGCGCTAGCACTGTTGCTAGCGCTGTTTGGCCGTCCGCTACATAATGTAGCGGACGAAAATTGGCCGTCCGCTACATTATATAGCGGACGGTGCTAGCGCTGCTAGCGCTAGCAATGGATCACGGTCCTATATATATATATATATATATCTTAAGATTATGTTGATCTGTTTGTAAATTAAGATATTCTATGTTTTTTCCGGCCAAAACCCCCCCCCCCCCCCCATTTTGGTATCAGCAATATGACAGGGGCTACTTGCTCAGGGTTACTCAGTCATCTCCTTTACTTAGGAAAATTCGAATCAACTACGTTTAAGTAATCATTGTTTCATATATATATATATATATATATATATATATATATATATATATATATATATATATATATATATATATATATATATATATATATATATATATATGAGCTGATTCGTTGAGAGTGCTAGCAAAATAGGAGATTTTGTTAGCGCGATCTAGCCGTCCAGATCTTTTTCAAAAGTTTTTAGTCGTCCTCTACATAGTGTAGTGGACAGACCTTTACCATATTGCCCCTCCTCCCTTATCCGCTTACTGTAAGCGAACAACTTTTTTGGCCTGACATGTGACAGTCAAAAAGTCGTCCGCTACACTGTAGCGAATGACTTTTTGCCTGACAATGGTCAAGTCATCCACAACTCCCCTAACAGTTGTCACACCAGTCCTGGGGCGACAGGACTATTGCTTTGTCCTTATCCCATCATCTGCGATACTGTGTAGCGGACAACTTTTGTTTGGCAGACGGTTTTTACTGTCCGCTATACTATGTAGCGGACTTAACCCATATACAACCCTACTTCGAAACTCTTATTCATTCTTTCTTCTCACAATTTTTCTAACGTCGTTGGCAAACAGATCTGCACAATTTCTTCCCAAGAAATCCTTTAATCGTCTCATCAATCACGTAAGTTCACAAACCAATCCTTTATTTGTTCATAATCTAGAGTTGTTATGAGTATTGCGGCTTATGCATGGTTTTGAATATGTATGCACTGGATTGTGCTAGCGTTTATCAATTTATGTATATATATATATATATATATATATATATATATATATGTGTGTGTGTGTGTGTGTAGTGCGTATTATTTGTTCATGTGATTTCACTTGCAAAATCCGATTCCGTGTTTGTTGTATGTATGTACATACATATATACAGCATGTGAACTTATGTGAGCACATGCTAGCATTGCATGTGCTAGCGTTGTATGTTTGAGAATGTTTATGCTTCCAACCTTACCGTTTCTTCATAATTTCAGTTGCAAAAAATGGATTTTAACCCTGAACCAGAAGATCCCTCCGTATTATATGACCAAGCAAACCATATCAGTACGCTCATATAGGATGGTGGAGTAAGATACTTATTTTATCAACTTTCTTATTCTTGCGAATGTGTATACCGTTTGTTTTGCTTAAATTGTATTTATTAATTCATAGGAAAGAGCACTTCTCAACACAGTAGAAGTATCCGATAATTTCAAAGCCTGGAAATTGAACAAATACCAGAAAAGATTACTCGCGTGGGATTGGGTTTGGGATTTTCACGCATGGGCAAATCTTTCAACACCTTGACCGACTTAATAGGTGCCCTTGTTGAAAGGTGGAGAAGTGAAACGAATACGTTTCACTTCCCTCTCAGAGAGATGACAATTACCCTAGAAGATGTAGGGTTCATCTTAGGGTTACCGGTGACGGGGCGGCCGGTAATAGCTCCTCTGTCGGAAGCAACGAATAAGAGAACCGCTAGGGACTTCTTTACTTCGATACCCCAGGATCAATTTAGCACTGGTGGTATCAAGTTGAAGTGGTTGGTAGATACCTACAAGGTTTTCTCGGATAACTACACGGATCAGATGCTTGTGCTGTACACACAAGCTTTCCTCTTGTGGGTGATGGGGGCAATTCTGTTCCCAACAACGTCAAAGAATACAGTCAGCGTCAAATATTTACCGTTGTTGGGTAACCTGCTGGAGGTTGGGGATTATGCCTGGGGTGCAGCAACTCTTGCGTACATGTACCGAGCATTGCACAAGGCAACGAGGCCCGACTCCAAAGCTATATGTGCATGTCTCTCGCTATTGCAGGTATATCATACAAATCTTTATTACGTGCTCGATTTTTTTTTGTTGAATCGACAATAAATTTTGACGATACTTTATTTAATTTGTCTTTGCTTTCAGGTGTAGTCTTATGAACACCTTGCTACCGGCGCACCCAGGCGTAGGGACGAAACCGATAATGTGTGGCCTCGGTTGTGCACCTGGGAGTACAGTCGAAAGGACATCCACTACCCGAGGAAGACGATCCCCATCACAACATTACGTACTATCGGGGGGAGCTCGACTCGCTATCTCCGGGCCAGATGCGATGGGCACCGTACAAAAGTTTGGCGCGACGGGTGGGAGAGTCGTTCGTCTTCATGCTCTCCGGGTTGCAACGCACAACCCTGATCCACTTCAAGGTAGCAGAGTTGCAGCTGCCAGATCGCGCTATGTGCCATTTTGACTGCCTGTAGGGGTTGCCAGTCGATGCACCGGATATGAGGCTTAACAAGAAACCCAGAGTGTCTCCGGTTTGGCAAGGCAAATGCGCACGACTTGTGCGCATGAGAAATTGAGGTTTGGAATTCCTGGCAGGACACGCTGGCGGCCATTGTGTCTAAGCCTGACCCCGTGATCAGCATCGAACAGTACAATGAGTGGTACTATTGCATCACCCGAGGGAGAGTAGCCCCAGTAAGGTTTGAACGCAGGGAGAAGTACCATCCTAGGGGTCAGATCGATGAGCAGATAGCATACAATCTGGTAAGTTGGCCAACAAGTGCTTTTAATTGAACTTGATGGTTCTAAGTGTGTGTATGAAGTTACTTATTTATTATCTCTTTGGATGTAGGTTAATGCCTCGTTCGCCTTCTTCCAGAAGTTGAGCGAGCGAAAGGATTTGGTGGATGCAATGGGCGAGGAGCTTTGCCAATAGGCTGAAGCGTTGGTGTTTGGCTGTGGGAATTTTTTGCGCCAAGCATCGGGATAGCCTCCGGGCGTCAACCCAGGAATGGGTTATCCGGGTGGCAGCCCCCTTATGTGAGCGAGGGATACTGTGATCCCTCGGGACAAACTTTGGGGGTGAGCCAGGGCTACGGTGGTCCCTCTGTACCGGGAATGGGTGGTGATTGGGGACCGCCAAGCACTATGGGCCAGGCTCAAGCGCCGTGGGAAGAGTACAGTGCACCCTCGTTCTCTTTGCTTCTAGACTCACAACCCCAACCCCTCTCTCAGAGTCAAGTCATGTAGGACTGGGGTTTTGGAAACATCAGTCTATCCGAGACACTGCCGATTGTCCCATGGGCGGGACCATCTGTCGCCGAAGGAGTGCAATATCCCCGGTCGATCCCCGAGGGCAATATCGCAAAGGGTATCCATTGAAGCCCATAAAGCCGCATAAATGCCAAATAATCCTATAGCATTATTTTAGCGGGGCCCCCCGAGATAAAGCGTCGTATAGTGTGTATCACCCAGAGGGCATGGATTACTGTTGCCGTGGAGAGAAATGTCCTCCCTGGCTCCGAGGAGTTGGTTAGACAACGGTGTCATCTCTACTGACGTGGAGATTGTGAAGGAAAGGGGTCGGGAGCGGCTGAACGAGTATCCTGGCATTTTTTTGGTGGATGCTTTTTTTCATAGCCTCCTAGTATCTGAATGGCATGAGTGGGTCGAACAAGGGGGAAGAAAAAGTTGAGCCAGTGGAGACCGTCCGCTAACCTACGAGCGTATCTTACTAGGGATAGTCCAGTGAGTGCAAGGGTTACCCACATGTTTCTAATCCCATTTTTAGGGGAAAGCCACTGGTACTTGGTTTGCTATGAACCAACATAAAAAGTCGTATCAGTCATCGACAGTCTCCACGACGATACCATCCACATGCTTGTGTTGCGGATGTACAAAGCCCAGTTGTACTATATGGTAATCTTACAATTGTTGTTTAATGCTTATTATAACTTGCCAATTATAAATGTTAACTCGTATCTTACGTCATTTTATGTTTCTCGCAGAATCTATTTTGTGCCATGGTCCATGCTGTGATACCCCAAAAAATACCGAAGATTAATCTAATCGCATGTTTGATTAATTAATGGGAGATTATTTTATTAAGTTGCATTATGTTGGCGATAATCAAGTGTTAAGGAGCTGAATAAGGGGTTAGTGTGGCCCTGGGGGTTGAAATGTAATTTTGGAAAGTTAAGGGCCAAAAATGTAATTTGGGAAAATATGATAAACGGGATGCATATATTTATTAAGTAGCATCCTTTTGATGATAATGAGGTGTTATGGGGCTACATGGATGGTTAGGATGATTTTGGGGTCAAATTGTAATTTTTCAAAGTTGAGGGGTCCAAATGCAATTTTGAAAACTTGAGGGGTTTTTTTTTTAAATTCCAAAAATTAGGACTTATGTGTCAATTTTTCAAGAATTTTTGGTGTAAGGAGATGCCACCTCATGTGGTGACTAATCTCATGTTTTTATATGATTTTAATTGGTTTTATCCTAATTGGAAAGAAAACAAAACAAAACAAAAAAGAGGAAAATCTCGGATGAACAGTAACCATTAACCAGAAAGAAGAAAAGAAACAGAGGAAATAAGGCAGCTTGGGGAAGGGGAAAAATAGGGAAGAAAAGAGGAGAATTCGAGCTTGTTTTCCAAGGGTAAGCCTCTGAATTTGTAGTATGCATACCCTAGTGTGTGCTTGTGGTATTTTTATGTGCGTTTCGTAACTATGGAGTGCACAAGGAAGCCATGAACATGGCTGCGAAGGAAGGTGTTTGCTGGGATTTGTGGAAGATCATGGTTACAGTTAGAGATTAGAGAAGGAAGCATATTGTTTTAGAAATTAAAGGCATGATTTGATGGGGTTATGTGTGAGCAGGGTGTGTTAGTGAGTGTGTGCGCGTTTCAGTGTGTGCCGTGAGAGTGTGTGTGTGTGTGTGTGTGTGTGTGTGTGTGTGTGTTCTTGAGTTGTGAGTTACGGATGAGATTGTTTTGGTGAATTAAGTGTTAAAAAGTGTGTTTAAGCGTGAGTTAAAGTGCAATTAAGGTGTAATAATGCATTCATAATAACTTGGAATGGATTGGAGGTGAATTAATTGGTGGTTGTGAATTGGGTGTGGGATGAACATCACGGCTGAACAATGAAGAAGATGATGATGTGTGTGTGTGAAGGTGAACTAGTGTGTGTTGATGTGAATAGTGACTGTTTTTGTCACTAAATGTGAAAATTATGTAATCAGTTTAAAATTTGAATTTTTAAAACTAGTTAAACTTAAATTCAGCCAAATTTTAAAAAAGAGACCCTAGTTATTTTTAGGAGACCTGTGTTGTGGAAAAATTTCAGATTTTTCCAAAGTCGGGAAGTGGGTGAACGGACGAGAGAAGTTTGGAACTTTATGGTGAAATTTAAAATATCAAATGAATGCGGTTTTGCTCAAAAATTTTATGAGGATCCTAGGATGTCGAGAAGTTCTATTTCTCAATATTTCGGGTCATTCTGAAGTCGTTAGCTATTTTGGCCTAACAGGCTTTTAAGCGCTCGATCCGGATACCGATTCGGGATTTTTGGGCTAAAATTTTGTAAAATACTTTTTAGCTCAAGAATGACTTCAGGAGGCTTAAAATAGAATTTTTTTGAGCACTTTTGAGATTTTTCTAATGCTGGGAACCCTCATGGGGTATTTTGGTAATTTACCACCCGGAGAGGAGTATTTTGGTAATTTTTCCGATAAAGTTTTTTCAAAGGACTTGTTAGTCCGGGAAAGGGTGTAAGATACCCAAAAAGTTATTTTAAAGTAGTTTTGAGATGTTTGTTGGGGTGATGGTCGCCAGGGGGTGTTTTGGTAATTTTTCCTTTAAAATTTTTTGAGGGAATATTTGGTCTATAAATGATGCAGTACATCTAAGAAGTAGTTTTAAATATGTTTTGGGGTATTGGTGATGTAGCGGCCATCAGGGGGTATTTTGGTAATTTGTAATGTTGGTGCTAAATTTTTTAGAATGCGCATAATTTAGCGTTCGAAGGGTGGGAAGCGAGGAATAGTGGTAGTATGTCTAAAATGAGGGTTTTTATCGATAATAAGTCGATAAGGCTAGATTAAGGATCCGATTATCGGATCGAATTAACTAATTATCGTAAGATGCTATGAACGGTTAAGTGAAAATTGGTAGAATAAGGAGTGCGTATATGTTGAATGATGACTAACGAGCAGGATATGATTTGACTAGGTGATGCAGCTCGTTGCGATCAGAGATTGCGAGTTGCTTCGGCTATAAGCCAATTAGGTAAGGACAATGCGGTTCAATATGCTAATTCATTGTTCGATTAGCATGCCATGTTGATGACGTGTTGTTGGATTCTTATCGTTATGATTGGACACCGGTAGCCATTGTAACCGATATATGCATATTTGAATTGTGCTGTTGAGGACTTAGGGTGGAATAAATTCTCTTAGTCTGCCCTGTTGATAGAATTTAATGAGGATGATGCGTGTCCTAGTATGCTATGATTCGATTCGATTAGCATACTTGAAGTTGATGATGATATTGTGTAGGGGTTGTTGTGTGGTGGTTGTGAGATGCCGGTAATTATTAATAGCCGATATCTCTTCTCTTTGAGAACACCATTGAGGACTTGTGGCAACTTCTCCCGAGTCCACCCTATCGTTGATAATGATGCTGTGGTAATCGTTGCGTTGTTGTTGTGAAATGTCGGCACTTTTTGATAACCGACATTTCTCTTATGTAAGAACGCTATTGAGGGCTTGAGGCAAATTTCTCCCAGGTCCGCCATGTTGATGATGTCACGTTGAACTCATGTTGTTGGGCTTGAACACCGGTTGATCTTCTGATCCTATATTCCTTGTTGAGCTGTGTTGTTGAGGACATAAGGTGGAATAAATTTCCCCTTAGTCTGCCCCATTGATGATGTCTTGTTGCTTGGCTGTAACGTAGTTAAGGAAAGCACTCTAAATGAGTTCCCTGCTTGTTGATAGTGTCTCTTCTATTTACTTGAGACTGAGATGAACATCTCATAAGATGGGACATCAATATGAGGAGGCTGGCCTCTGAAACATGATCACTTGCAAAGAGGATGTAGGGCGCGTGAGTCGTGTCTGTCATGTCTGTCGAGTCTAGTCTGTCATAACTGAGTTGCATTGCATTTGATTTTCTTTCGATGTTAATGATTTTAATGACTTGTATTTCGTTGATGTTTATCTTTTCAATTTCCTGTTTTAGTGTTCACTTGCATAGTCAGTCTGTCAGTCAGTCAGTCTTGTCCATGAGAAGGTGGCAATAATGCTGTTCTGTTGGGCCTTAAAGCCGCTCAGTCTAACGAAAGAAAAATTATCGTTTGACAGTTATGTTGATGTTGAAAATTTATTGACTATTCTTGATTCATTGCTATTGTTGAGATGATTATTATTCCTTCGAGTCCTTTGAATCATTTATACACGATACTCCTCGTGTTGTCTTTACTGGGCGATTTGCGCTCATTCCATATGTTGTATTGTGCAGGCTATAAGGTTGATCAAGGAGAACCCTCTAGAAAAGAGAAGAGAAACAAGCTAGAAAAAGTTGAGCAAAGGGATAAGTCGTGTGAGGTAAGACCCACTATAAATGGTGGGATAAAGATTGAGTTGCCAGATAGGTTGATAAGGTCCTACGACTACAGTCGTATATTAGGTTGTAAACATTCATGTTGTTTAGAGACCTGAAAGTCTTCCGCTGTAGTATGATGTATGTTTGTAAGAAATTTTTGTAAGGACGCATTTTGGAGCATCTATTGAGGATGTATGAGTATGAGGATTGAGGATGTAGTTGCTCTGTAATTAACACAGGGTTTTGAATGTGATTATGGTCGATAACTCAGCCCAGTGACGTCACCTAGGTTAAGGGTGTCGCACATGCTATCCATGATGTAATAATATCGACGCGGCCAAAGCTTTAATTCCAATTGAAGAAGAGGAGGCCCAAGCAACATAATACTTTGGACTGCGGCGTCTTCCTTTGCATGTACATAGATTACATTTGTCGGTCTAAAAGCCTCAGGGCGGCCGCCTGGAGTCAAGAATGCGTAGAAGGCTTTAGATATAGGATAACCTGGAAAATTATGAAAGGCCGGCCTAGAACGGTTAGTTTATTGAAAATTCATCTAAGGACAAGAATCAGGCTCAACATGAGGACCCCAGTTGACATTGTACCGTTAGAATAATTTTTTTAATAAATCTTGATTATTTTTATAAAAGCTGTCATTGGTTTGATTTGTGTTGAGATCAGTTGATTTGTGTTGAAGATGATTGATTGATTTGACTGATTTGTGTTGAAATCAGTTGACATTTGATTTGATTAGATTTTGATTTGAGTTTAAGTATATATTTTAGTTTTTTTGCTCTCATTGAGAATGATTGAATGGTGGAAAACAAAATGGGGGAAAGTCCAATAAATTTTTTGTTACAGCGTCCGGTACACAGTGTAGCGGACGGCCATAGACAGAAAACTTTCAGTGTTGAAGTTGAGAGTTTCTGATGCGCTGTCTGCTACACAGTGTAGCGGACGTCCAAAGACCGAAAAATTTTCCAAGTGTTGAAGTTGAGAGTTTCTACTGCGCCGTCCACTACACAGTATAGCGGACGTTCATAGACTGAAAATTTTTCAAGTGTTGAAGTTGAGGTTTTCTGCTGCGCCGTCTACTACACAGTATAGCGAACGTCCATCGACCGAAAAATTTTGTAAGTGTTGTAGTTGAGAGTTTCTGTTGTGCCGTCCGCTCTACAGTAAGCGAAAGCCCATTGACCGAAAATTTTTGTAAGTGTTGTAGTTGAGAGTTTCTGCTACGCCGTCCACTCCACAGTATAGCGGACGTCCATTGACAAAAAAAATTTCTAAGTGTTGAACTTGAGAGTTTCTGTTGCGCCATCCGCTACACAGTGTTGCGGACGTCCAAAGACCAAAAGTTTTTTCAGTGTTGAAGTTGAGAGTTTCTGCTGTGTAGTCGGCTACACAGTATAGCGGACGTCCATAGACCGAAAAAGTTTCCAAGTGTTGAAGTTGGGGTTTTCTGCTGCGCCGTCCGCTACACAATATAACGGACGCCCATCGATCGAAATTTTTTGTAAGTGAGTTTCTGCTGCGCCGTCCACTACACAGTGTAACGAACGTCCAAAGACCGAAATTTTTTCCAAGTGTTGAAGTTGAGAGTTTCTGCTGTGCAGTCCGCTACACAGTATAGCAGTCGTCCAAAATTGAGAGTTTATGTTGCGCCGTCTGCTACACAGTATAGCGGACGTGTATGACATAATGTAGCAGACGGTGTCCATTAAAGCGGGCATTTAGCGATCGATTTTTCGTTGCCAATTATGTTTTACGTATTTCAAATTTTCTTAAGTGTTGGAATCCAGAGTTTCTGCTGCGCCGTCCGATACACAATATAGTGGACGTATAGAACACCAAAAATTTTCTAAGTGTTGGAGTCCAGAGTTTTTGCTGCGCCATCCGCTACACAGTATAGCGGACGGGTAGAAAACATAAAATTGTGTGTTAAAGTGCAGCTACATAGTGTAGCGGACGTATGGAAAACAAAAAAATTTCCTGTCGTCCGCTACACAGTGTAGCAGACGTACAGGAAACAAATTTTTTTTAAGTGTTGGAGATCAGTCTTTCTGCTGTGCCGTCCGTTACACAGTTTAGTGGACGTCGCTAATTCTGTTTTATGAAATTGGAGACAGAATAAATGTTTTAGCAACGGAATCAACAATCTCTATATCTCAAATGCATGATTAACAATCAAAAATTATCAGACAAATGAACATTAACACAAAATTGTTCATAATTTGATTTAGGGTTCAACATTGGGGGAAAGCTTTTTCACAAGTGCTTTGATCAAACACCAGCACTTGAAAACGCATATGCCCCATGTGTTCAAAGATTACAAAGTCCCCTAGATGGAGGTCATGTTGTTCCGCGAATTTGTTCCAACCTTCTTCAAAACAAATTTGCTCTTGGGCGCGCTTCTTCTTGATTTTAACAAGCCATGACCCTTTACGGCTGGTTAAAGTTGCTTCAAACCAAAGTGTGGTAAGCAATCTGCAAAAGGCCACCGGTATGGCCTAACATATTCATAATACAGTAAGACATGTAAGTTTTAAACCAAAGATAAAACTTTTAACACACACAAAAACACAGAGAAAGAGGGATGGCCTACAACTTCCGTATGAAAACCAGGCATCATGAGCTTGAAGAAGTGTCTGCGAAACGTCCTTGTTCACCGAAGTAGAAGCCATCAGGACGGATCTGTCGCCGGAGGGAGGACGGGGATATCGCTGGAGGCACCGCGGCGTTGAGGGGAGGACGGGGCTGTTGCCAGAGGTGGCGCGGCGTCGGGTGGAGAATGGTGGTGTCGCTAGAGATGTGGGTCACTATAGAAGGGGTCGCGGGTGGGTGAGATGTTTGAGACAGATAGAGAAACGGGAGAAAGAAAAATGGCCGATCTGATTAATATTTAATAGCAGTTTGACGTCCGCTACATTGTGTAGCGGACACAAAGAATACCAAGAGTTTTTTTAATAAGGCTGCGTCCGTTACATTGTCTATTGCACCGTCAGCATGATTGTGTAGCGGACATAAAGAACTCCAAAAATTTTCTAAGTGTTGGAGTTTTAAGACTCTACAGCACCGTCCGCTAGATTGTGTAGCGGACATAAAGCAGTCCAAAAAATTTCTAAGTTTGAAGTTTTAAGACTCTGCAGCGTTGTCCGCTGGACTGTATAGCGGACATTCTAGAACTCCAAAAAAAAATTGAAGTTTTAAGATTCTGCAGGGCCGTTCGCTAGATTGGGTTGCGGACATCCGCTACATAGTGTAGCGGATGGGGAAAATAAAAAAAACTAAAGTTAGATTTGATGACGACTCTAATAGGTCCATTAGAAATAACCTTCCAGTCTTCGGTTGAAAGCTAATCTCATCAAAAAAATATTACGTATTATTACAAATGCAAAACAAACTTGATGGATTATACAAAAAACTAAAGGTCCACTGCAACTGCTTCTTCCTCATCTTCGATGTCATCTTCTTCCTCGTCTTGCAAACCCCCTGGACTTATCCCCAGTGCCTTGTAATGGTTCCGCTTGTCATGGTCGGTCATTTTGTTGCACAATGCACACCTTCTCAGCTTTTTAGGTTGAGTTGCATGTTCAATAGAGCTCTTCATCCGCGTAGATCTCTTGCAGCCTTTTGTTTGCGATATAATTGGATCCAAAGGCCGGATATCATTGTTTTCTTCCTCCCCCCGCTCGTCATCTTCTGATCCCGTTGTAGGCTCAGTGTCAACCGCATTGCTGACTGAAGCTGCTTCCAACTGGTCGACGATGGGCTCTTGCTGCTGAGCTACCTCGAGGAGATGTTTATATCCGGCCATTGTAGCAGCACCTTTTACGGACAAATGGGTGAACATTGTCACCAGATGATTATACCGCAACGTCTCTGATTCTTCAAAGTCAGTATACGGGTGCTCCGGAAAGGCAATGGTACCGTGCAACCTGTTTGCACCTTTCGTCCACCGTGGCAGGACATATTTATCGGGGATTGTCCTGATATTCTTCTGGGTGAAAAACCGCAGAATGTGTCTACACAGGATGCCATGGAACTCAAACTTCTTGCAAACACATGTCACCGAATCTGTCAATGTGTTATGGCTCACCGTATAAATTCTGCGCAGCTTCTCAGGGACGAGGTCATTCACGAGCGAATAAACCTTGTACTCACGCGTAGACATTTTTGCCACCTTGTTTATACTGTATCGTCCCGATTTTCGCAGCTCTACTTGGTATAGCAAGAAGATCTCCTTCGTATAGACTTTGGCACCGTTCAGCTCCAGCGGGGTCTCAAGCAACCTTCTCCTTTGTGTTGTACGTTATTGCAAAGTCTGCAGCCCTTTCTTTTACGAATAACGAAGCAACCACTTTTTGTGCGGATGCGACGAAACTCTTCAAATTGGTAGATGTACCCACATAACTATCGAACGTGGCATTCATAGATTCACTCCTGCCCGTCGTTTTCATGCCCGCAGAAAAATACCTCCTCGTGTAAACGCCAATCCATTGCTCTTTGCGCTCGTACAAGTGCTGGAGCCACTCGTTGTCTTGCAATGAGTAATCCCAAACAAGCTTTTCCCACCTCTCCTCAAATTCCTCAATCGTTAACGACTTGTTAACGCACTTGTCAAAATCCTGTTTAAAGTCTGGATACTTTGCGTACACGTGATGCAGACGTTCAGGGTATTTGTTGCTTATGTGCCAAGTGCACAAGTTGTGTCGAGTGTCTGGGAAGACGGTAGCAATAGCCTTCTTCATTGCCAAATCTTGATCGGTGATGATAACTTGAAGTTCATTGCTTCCAGCCACGTCCTAAACAACCATACAAAAGAACCCTCGCTCTCGTCCCTTAACAAGGCGAACCCGAACAGGATGGAGTGATAATGATGATTGACGCCGTGAAAGGAGCGAACGGCATCGAGTACTTGTTGGTACGGTATGTGGTGTCGAAAGTCACGACATCCCCAAAATGCTTATAAGCTAGCCTCGAACGACCGTCGACCCAAAAAATTGTACTAACTCGATGCTCGTCGTCAAGTTTATAATCGAAGGTAAACTGCGGGTCCTCCATCTGCATCCGTTTCAATAGGCTCATTGTGGATTGAGCATCATTGAGGTCATACGCGGCTCGTCTATGGGTTCGGACCGCGTTACGAACGTCTGTCGTGTTAAAGTTTAAATTTTGAATTCCCCCAGCCTGTTCAGCAAGAACATTAATAATCTTAGTAGGTCCTATCCGCGCATTGCTCATTGTGTGAATTAGGCTCCTCGCGACCTTACCCATCTTCTTGTGTTGATGCATCTGACTCACCTTAGAAGGGGTTACTAACGGGTGATTGTGTGCCAGTTCCAGGCTGGTAATAAGCCAATG